>APFE030253256.1:0-17248 GCA_000404065.3 Pinus taeda | reverse complement strand
ATAAATATATTTATTCAAGGAAATACACCCCCCCCCACCCAACACACACACACTCATACACATGTATAACCTACCCACCCCATGCCTCCATACATATATAAACCACCCCATCCACCTCAAACCACCCCAAAAAATATCTATTTGTAACCCTAAAAAACAAAAACTTGGAAAAAAAAGGGGGAGGAATGACTCTTGAAATTACTCCCCACCACATCTCCTTTGAGAACAAAAGGAGATGTTGGGGCATTGGGGGAGATTTCCTCTCCCTGGATCCTTCTCTACCCTCAACAGTCATGAAAAATACCCCTAGCTCCCTCCCTCCTCTCGACACTCATGGCAACTATCCCTAGGTCCATACCTCCACTCCCCTTATTGCCACCACTAGTGTTCCAAATGGGCAGTAGGTTTCATGCTCCCTCCCTTCTCTCCCCTCAATTCCCATGGGGATGGGGGTTTTGGTTATCTCCTCTCATAATCCCACCCCTTCCTCCTCCTAGCTTCCATCCTCCCATTTACTTGGTGCCCATGCTCACTAATATATAGGAGCAACAAGTTCCACACTCCCTCCCTCCCCTTTCCTTAGCGCCCATGGAAAGCCAGGGGAGGGGAAGGGAGGCAAGGATCATAGGGTGGGGAGAAAGGGGTGTTTCTAGAATCCATCCCAACTCGGTATCTCTTCATTTTCAAAGGATAAAAAGGGTTGTAAGATATTACAAGAATCACCCATCATCCCCCAAATTTTTGTTTTTATTATTATTATTTTATGTTGTTTCTTTTTTATGATCATATATATATATATATATTTTAAACTTTGTTTTTGTTAAAATGGAAAAAAATATTCTCCTCTTCTATGTTATTTAAATTAGGGGTTTTACAGGTATCTATTATTTTAAATTATTTTTTTCCTTCTTCGTTTTTCAATTTTTTTTTTTTTTTTTTGATAAACATGGAAAATTTTAGGGGCTAATATTCACAGGTGTGCTAACTTTCCATGATTTTTCCAAAAAAAGGCTTCGCCAATTTCCATTTTTTTCTAAAATGATTTTCCCAAATTTTATAGTAAACTATTATTTTACCTTAAAAATAGCCAAAATATTATATCGACTAATATAAAAACTTTGGAAATTTTTAGATTTCTACAAAATTATCAACAAATTTTTTACAATTTGCATATTAGGGACTAGTAAGATTTACTAAGTTTTCTAGCCTTTAAGATAAAATTCCATCCTTAAAATTTTCCTTGTTTATAAATGTTTTTTATTTTTTATTTTTCAACTTTTGTTTTTGAATGTGTATTTTTCTCTTTTCAAAATTTCTTTTAATTTAATTTTGTTTTGTCTTTTTTGGTATATTGGTTTTATTGCAAGGATATAAGTTATTATGCCTTATGTTTCAAAAATAATGTAATTTTCAGAACAAAAAAAGGGTGCCATGGGTAGCAATACTTTTTAATTTGGGAGTTGATTTTAAGTTTTGGTTGCAATAGTGCCAATTTTTAAGGCTATTGTTTCAGGAAAATTGTAATTTAATTAAAAATGACCTCATCCATTAACCGTATTACTGTAGTTATTTCTTTCTTTTATTATTTAATCCATGGATAAGGTAATGTTTGAGGCTTGCAAAGTAGATTTAGGGTTTATTTTTCAAACTCTAAATACCTTTTTGTCGGGGCTTTATGTGAAAACTAGTAAGATATTTCTACCTTTGTAAAAAATCTACAACAACAGATTAACAACTTCACTGGGGAAAATATCCATATCTTCTTCACTAGTTGTGGATGTGTTTTTTTTTTCCACCTCACCCTCTTACTCATAGTTTATATTTAGGATATTATTTTTTTTCTCTTTTGAATGTGTTTTTTTAGACAAGTCACTAGATCAAAATCTTTCATCTCTACATGAGAAACATATTGGAAAATTCTAGTATTAGTATTAGGGACATCACAATATTTGGCCCCTACTTTTTCACTTATTTGCCACAAATTTTGACCCTTATATTTGCATTATTCCAACATAACATTGGGGGATGTTTTATTCACTTTTCAACATATTTTTTAACGATTATTTTTTCACTACTGATGTAGCTTTTGGGGAACTTTTCTGCACTTTACTCAAAATTCATTTTTTTCTTTCAAGTCATATAATTTTCTTGTAGGGTCCATTTAGTGTTTTAGGGCATTTCTATTGTATTATAATGCATTTTTTTAAATAGGAAAGACTAATATATTTGCATTAATGTAACACCCTCCTGCTACATCTGCCCAAGCAACCGACCAATTGAGGTAAATATGCAATGAGAGGCCACTATGATATGATTCAACCTCCCAAGCCACATTAACAAAGTTGAATCGATGGAAACACACTCTATGAACATCCAACATTATCAACAAAACCCTCAAAAGACAAATTAGCAACTCAAACAACATGTCCTTGGGTCCCACTATTGTTTTAGGCCTTTTTGGCCATAGTCGCTGTCACACTATGGGAAAGGGAGCAACCAACAACCTAAAGTCCTTCTCACAGGCCTGGCTGCCACCGACTGTGGACTAGAATTGTCAGTGATGTGCTAGCAACTCTGAGATTTGAACCACTTTTTCAAGCACAGAGCCCAGGTCACAGCCTAAAACTGATCCATCTCTTCAAATCAGTAAAGTAACATGGAAATGCAAGTACTAAATAAAATACCTATTCAAGACCTTGACTAGATCCCTACTAGCCATGACAGGCATTTTGTCAAACATATCATCGACATGTAATCTACAAGTGTAAATAATAGAATTAAGTGTATGGATCTCATACTTATCTGAGAATTGTTATGAACCATTGTTCCCTTATTCCATTTGCTGCATTATCATCTATTAGGTCATAGACACATTATCCATTCACATACAAGTAAAAACATGCTGAGATCCATACATAGCTATTGTCATAAAATGTGCATTTAACTAGCATAATAGGGATAGAAATACAATAAACATATCAGCCATCAAATCCATAAATACATCAGTACCTTTACACATGAAAATAAAGGGAATGGATTTCTCATTAATGAATGAAATGAACCAACTGGAGATGGGACTACCACGTTCCACCCGACCATAGAATGGCTAAGCCAAATCTATCTTCAATCATTCATCCTCATGCCATATTCCAAGTGTGAATGTGGGATCTCATAGAACACATCAATTAAAACTCATCCAGGGCTTCGAGAGGCCATCCACCTCAACCCATCAAACAATGATTCCACCTCATAATCGGACATCACAAAAACCATCATCATATCAATCTCTATCCCAGCCATCCAGGGCTCCAGACCATTTTTCCAACCTAGCTACAGGACTAGTAACCCAACCCACAACTTTTACCAAACTCTAGAGCGTTTTTCCAAACAAGGCTGTGGGACTAGTAACTCAACCCACCAAGGGCTCCAAAGTGTTTTTCCAACTCAGGCTACGAGACTAGTAACTCAACCCAAGTTGTTCTAGGGCTCCAAAGCGTTTGTCCAACCGAGGCTATGGGACTAGTAACTCAACCCAAGCTAAGGAAACATGAGAACCAATAAAAAATACAAGGAAATGAACCCACAATAACCATGGTTATCTAGGAAATGGAAAGGCTAAGCAATCCATTGTCAATGTCTACCATCATCCACGCCCAATGACATATCGCAACCAACAAACCACATGCATATGCCATGCATGCCAAAACTAGTGAAGAAACCATACATGCAACTTAGTACCTGCAAGAAAATATGATGTAGTTGTTGATGTCGATGCCTTCTTGCACTTTCCTGCTCTTCATTTGCCTTCTTGCTCCTAAAATCCAAGTATGCCACACCCTTCAAAAGTGCTCCAAGACATCTCTAAGTATCCAAGAGTATGAAAGAGATAATAGTGAGAGAGAGATCCAACACTGAACTAACGAAAGTTTATCAATTGATCATCATAAGCATTTTTATGAATGAGGCCTCTATTTTCTTCATTTTCCATTCTTTCCTTCATTTTCCTCCTAGCATGCAACATGTGACCTTTCACCTCCTTTTTCTCCTAATTTCCATTATTTTCATAAATAAATGTGCCAAAATGCCTTTTTTCCTTTTAATGCCTTAACCATCGCCTTGCTAATTTCCTTAGCCATAAACAACCAAATGAACACCCGCTAGGATGTCTTGCCCAACATACCTTCGCTCTCAGCCCCAGGTCATAAGTGTCCTAGTCATTCGTGGTTATTGTTTTTAACTTTATTACATGGAATTTTCACCAGGGTTGTTACAATTAATCTGCACCCAGTCGTGACAAAAATTAAGGGAGAAATACATTTCATACACATTGCCATCAATGGGCATCATTGTCTACAGACTAACTGTCCAAACCCATTTTCCTCTCAAAATTTGTAAAAAGCAATTGAGCGATTACATAGTTACTAGAGTAGACCTTACATAACTATTGTAGTAACAAAATACATTTAAAATTATTCATGATAAACAAACAAAATAAGAAGACTAGTCATCAAAATTAGCTGGTCGGTTGAGGTCGATGTCAGTTGTTTCTTCATTTATGTGGGAGTTTTTCATTTCCAATTGAATTTGGAGATCATCGATTTTAATTCGTTGAGCATATACATCATCTTCCAGCTATCGTATTTTTATGTTCTTCTCCATGTTCCTCTCATGGATTTCACAAGCCTCTTCTCTCTGCTGCTAAAGACTCTTCTGAATTTCTGCCAAGCCCTCCCATAGTATTATAATCCATTTTTAGAGAAATAATGAATGCCCCTAGGGTTGCTAGTACCTCCTACTTTTAGAATCTCTTTTTTTTTCATTGCACATTTATATATCGATATATTGAGTATGAAACCATAGTTTGCTTATATATCCCTTAGAGTTGTTTTAAATTACAAAGAATTTGGATGAAGAGAAGCCTCCTTTATTGCATTAGTAATTAACATTTGGTATTGTTTTTTTTGTTTTTGGTATTTTGTTTTTCTAACTAGATATTTACCTCTTTTCAACTTCAACACTTGTCTTTTTTTTTTTTTTCCCCGTGGAAAAATCGTAACTTTCTATTAATTATAAAAAGTTACATAAGTAGATACACATAGTAAATTCCTTTATTTTCCCAACCTGCACCACTCAAAAATTTGGTGCCCATAGAAATAGAGCCAAACAAACTAAAAAATAAAAATGGAGCTATGCAAAAAATCGTAGTCACCCTTTTCTCCCATTCTTCTTTCCTACTTTTCGCCATCCTCCTTGATCAGGAGTGGTTGTTATAATAATTAGTTGATTCTCTTTTGTCTACCTTAGATATTCCTTATTTGAGTCTGAACTCCCAGATGTATAAGGACGTTTGAAGCCTTCTACCTCCTTTTTCTTTGGCATTTCTTGGCCTGAGTGACCTTTTTCTCTTGGATTTTGTGAAGCTGGCCCCCCTGATCTGTGTTGGTTCAATTCTCCATTTGCTGAAGATGTTCGTGGATTTGGGATTTCCTTAGTGATGGGGGGTCCCAAGTCCTCCTCTTCCTCTTCTTCGTTGGGTTCTGGTTTTGGTAAATGTCATCCCTTTGGCTTTTTGACATATTTCTTTTTCCTCTTGGGATCTTTCTTCGCCAAAGGACATGTGGTTTGTAGATGTCCAATTTGAAGAAAGAAATGACATCTAAATGAATTGTTCTCATAATCTAAGAACTGGGTCCAACACTGGTTGCTGTGTGTCAAAAGGATATGATCAAGTAGTCCTTTACTAAGGTCTACCTCAACACATATCCTAGAAAAAGTATTAATTGCTTCTTCAGTCATTTGTTTATCTGTTATAGACATATTTGGGAACTGCAACCCCAATCATATATGTCCATAAACCAAGGGCTTCTAAGTCCCTAAAAGTGTTGTTTCATGCCCTAAAGGAACAAGGTCCGCTGATTACATCATCTCCCAAAAGTTCTCCACAGAAAACTGCTCAGAACTAGTCAAAACTGGACTATACAAATTGTTCAATGCTAAGGGTGCGATGCATCTCACCTGCTTAGTGAAAAAAGTGTGATGCACACTGGAAAGCCCTTCTGTAGGGTGCGATGGGCGAGAATAGACAAATGGTAGAGACAGTTTGCAAGGCGGATGATCATGGAATCTTCCAGAAACTTCTCATGTGATGAGTAAGAGATCATCAATATCCAAGTGGAATCAAGAAATATCAAAGAGAAGACACTAATCAAAATCCCAGAAGCTGACTCACCCCCCTGCAATAATCTATATATGGATCCCTCATCCCAGAGATCCGGGGGTTGGAATTTTGCATCTTGTAAGGAAGTGCTGTTAGTTTCTTGGTGGAATGTCATAGTGTTGGGTGATCTAAGCTTTTCATGAGGTGAAGAAGAGCTTTCATGCTGGGAGGATGATGCTGGGTCAGATCAATGGGTTGTAATCCTCTCTTCTAATCTTTATATCAATAAAGCTATTCAAGTTTTCCTCCACATTCTCGTATGTTTGATGATATATGCATTTGTGTGGTCAATATATATCTGGTCCTATATTGTTTATGATTGTAGATCTCTGTACTTTGAAGGTATTATGCTGCTTTGACTTTATAGGTACTCTTTGAAGCGGAGTAATCAAGGAAGGAGTGGCAAAGATCCGTCAAAGGGGAGAAGGAATAAGCAAGAAACGAAGCGAAAGATTAAGGTTGGTATTATTTGCTCCTCTCCTATCTACTTCTTATAAAGGAAAACGAAAGTAACTTTAATCTGTTTGTTTCTAAGATAGCTACCCATCTTAGTGGGACTAGCAGCTCTGCATAGACACTAGATTTCTTGATAACAAAATGGCGACTCCGCTGGGGAGCAACGAATAGCTTGTTTTATTGTCTATATTTTTTTTCTTTATAAATGACAGATGGAGCCTAAAGTCAAGCCAACTAGCCTTCGAACTGCATTTTCTATGCAAGTGCAAAGTAGATCAATGCTGCTTCAATCTATCTCCGGGTTTTGTTTATAAACTGAACAATTGATTTGCAAACATCCTAATTACCCTGGTGGTGGCTCAGGTAGCCTCATTAGATTAGCCCCTGTGATTTGCATCTACTGACTATCATTAGCTCGGCTTAAATCCCTGAACTAAGCTACAAACTGTGACCAAGAACCAAGTTGAAGTCTCATCCCTGGACCATCGCACCTTCTCCTCTTGGGAATCTGGATGCATCGCACCTCCCGTGTGTAGTAGGTGGGATGCATCACTCTTTCCCTATGTTACAGGTGCGATGATCAGATAAGACTTCTTTTGCTTCCAGATTTTGGTTTTTTGTTCACTCTCTTCAGCTTTATTCAGGAGTTTTGCTATCTGTGATCAGTATACCATTGTGGAAACTCTCTTCCTTTGCATGATTCAACCTCCATTGTACAAAGAACTGTAAATGTTTTTATGTATTGTTCGCCATTTACGGTTCTCCTTTATAAAGAAGTAGCATAATCAAACTGTCGTCTTTTGATTTGGAAGTGTCGCAAGTGCCGTTTTCAGTCAAAGAAAATAATCCTACTATTCTTGATGGTCGATTACACTGTTACTCTTGTATTTGATTTGAACTAGTAGTTTTTCAAGTGTCGAAAGCAGTTTTCAATTCAAAATCGCAAAGTGTCGTCATTATCTTCCTTTCGTCTTTTGAAGAGAAAATCGTTAGTACTGTCACTTGAAACAATTCAAATTTGTACTTAGCATTCTTTTTTTCATTCACACATTAAGAAATCGAAAATAAATACATGCATGTGCATTTGCATTTAGACTGCTTGTTGATTTTGATTTAGGACAATGCATCTAGTGTGTGCTCTCTACTCTATGTTGAAAGGATCTCATTTCTCTTTCTTTAGTAACTAGGATTTTCATTGCAAAAAGAAGATTAAACGATTGTTTATCATCTTAGATTGCATTTTAGGAATTGTATATCTACATCACACAGTGAACCTGAAAGGCAAAATCCTTAAGAAAGATCAACTGTAAAATAAATTCAATGAACATAAAAACTCTTTGGAACCTAACGCACAACATTTAGAAGTCTAGGCTAGAGACGTATTCCGGCGTCGTAAAACCTGGTAACTATCGCTTTCATTGTAGGTTGGGTGATTCCTCCTCTTTGAGACGACAAGTGCCAGTACGGATTTTTGCTCCCACGTACTATTGAGTATATATTGGGAGACCACAATAGGCTATATCCTTTATCCTTAGGAAGCTGTGTCTGCCGCCCTATCGATCGCAATGAACTGAACGCAACATTCGGGAAGATTGATTTCCGTACCATAAAAAGTATTATGCAGTTTTGCGATTGGTTTGGTAATCCCTTTGTCTAGATTTCTAGAGTAGTCTCTTTCGTTCCTTTTCAAACTCCTTAAAGGAAAAGGTCCATCTGAGCACTTGTCACTTCAGGCTCATTAAAAATCGAAGGCGGCTAGAGTCAACTTTAGCTTTTTCTCGGCTCTTAAAAATTGAAAAAGAAAGTTCTGTCAAAGCATCTAAAATTCATTAAATTCAGAATCACTTTTTCCCCTTTATTTTGAGTTGATCAAGTAATCCGCAATCGTGAAAGAAAATCAATTGAAACCCCGTCATTCACAGATATTAACAAGTCAACCGTCTTTGACTCCAAAAACGAAACTATTCCAGACAAAGTGAACTCGTTTAACCGAATCAAAGTCCCCTGGTTTGCTTGGAACTTGTGTTCCAACATCCTCAGGGACTCTAGTTACTCCAACCATCTCTGGTACCCTTGCCTTTACAGAAGAAGTTCCACGGCCACAAGAGGACATTAGAACTGATCCTAGTGTAATGGTAAATGCTTCTATTCCTGAACCGGCTCCATCTACAGTTGATTCGGAAGTTGTTACCCCTCCAACAACTGTCCCTGTAGAGTCTATACCTTCTTCGACACCATAAATATTTTACGGACTTGACGGTCTACCTCTCCCACCTGGATTTATTGCTATAGAAGAGATTGTGGAGGATCCTCCATCCAGTATTCCATTGCATTTTGGAGCCGGGATCATCCTATATCCTTCTTCATCAGAAGTTAGTCTCCCTTCATCGCAAGTTCCAGTAGAATCGCTAGAAAATATTTTGGATATACTAGATATGTCTGAACAACCATCGACATCTAGGACTATGTCATATGAGACAACAGCAATAGAACCTCCTGCTGCTACTCCAACAATGTTCGCTGGTGTACCATCTGTCCCAACTAGCTCTCAACAGCTAGATGGAGTCCATCCAGGGACCGTTTCAACAGTATGGTCTATTCCCGTTTGTTCATCCAGAATAATATATGGAATCTCTTATGTTGAGTCTCAGTAAATTGATCCTTCGCAACAGTATCAATTTGGGCAGTCCGGTCCCCAAAGGCCAATCATTCCTTTGAGCACTGGATTACCGCCATATGGGGGGTAGTATGCCCTTTTATTGTTTCCTCCAAGAGAACAACCATATGGGAGTTCGCAACAAAATTTGGGTCATGCTGGAATTACATCCAGTGGTTGGAGGCCAGTATGGCCTCAAAAACCAAGAGTTGTATACTCAATGCAACAAAGCCTACCTATGTCGAATATCCCCACTACACCGGCCATTGTGACAGTGTTGCAAGTACAAGCGTTGCTTATTGTATGCCAACCTCAAGTTTCTCAGGTCGTAATACAACAACCTCCTGTCTCCACGACTCAGCCACAATCACCGATTAGTGGCTCCCTAAACGGAGTGACCTAGGTTCAAACGGGTACTATTACTCCTCATCTTGGTCAAATAGCCAGTATTGGACAACAGCAAATGGCTTCACAACCATGGCTGGTACAATATCAACAACCACAATTCCAACAAGTTTACCAAGGATCTGAGCAACAAATCTTTGCAAGCAATGGGTAGCCGTATATTCAAAACGGTCAACATCAATCATTTCATAGTGGTTATGCCCATCAACCTTACCAAAGTTATCAGCATCAAATGCACTATGCTGGTATGCAAAGACCCACTACTCAGGCAATCCCATCTTATCCCGGGTATGCTTCGCCAAACCTGAATCAACAGTTGCCCTTCTTGGCTACTTTAGAGTTACTGGATCTAAATCAGCTAACAAACGATCCAATTGCTTATGCCCCTTGGTGGCCGACGATTCCTCATAAAATACCATCAGATATTCCTAAATTTAATGGAAATCCAGGTGAAGACCCATCGAATCATGTGATGAACTTTCATCTGTGGTGTTCATCCAACACTCTCAATGATGATTCGATTAGGCTTTGCCTTTTTCAACAAACATTAACTAGTCTGACATCAAAATGGTACATTGAATTGCTTAGAGCTTCATTTGATAACTTCAGCACCCTTGCCACAACCTTTTTAACCCATTTTCAGTTACCAATAAGGTACGAAACAGGAAAAAAGCTTCTTACCAATTTCAAACAGACGACAACCACTCACCTATCTGATCATATCCATGAGTGTCGGCGTTGTCGTAGAATGGTAAAAACATATGTTCCTGATCAGCTGTTAGCTGAATGGTTTATTAAGTCATTGTTACCTTCTATCACAGAAGATGTGGCAAAGGGAGGGGTCATCATTGAAGAGCAAGTCATTGCTTGTGTGCAATATCTAGACTTGATCTATACTCAGTCTGGCACGCTCTATGACAAAATTCTTGATGCTCCTAGACCGGAATTTTCCATTCCTCCTCATCCTAAATCAAACGAAGACTTTTATGCCAGCGATGGCGTGATAGGTACAACTAGCACGAAAACCGTAAAGGCTACATCGAAGAAAACTCGTGCGGTTTCTAGTCAAAATGCAAATGAAGAACTTTTCGCCTCGGAGGTAAATGCCGTGTCAACTGACAAAGGCAAAGAACCGAAGCAATTAGGGGGCAAGAAGAAAAAGAAAGGGAAAAAGAAGAAACAAGAGGAGTCATTTCCTGAAAAATCTTCTGCAAAACCTTCTGGGGAAAGGAAACCAAATCATCCATGCTTTATATGTGATGAGGATCATTGGATGAAAGACTGTCCACATAAAGTTGAGCTTAGAAAACTCTTAAAGAATTCAAAAATATCAGCGGTATTGACTGATCTGTTTCCAAACCCAGGAACCAATCTGGTTGGTAATGATAATGCTTCCCCATCCCAAGTGCTTATGTTGTCCATTTCGAAACAACAAATGATGCTTTAATATCGACAAGGAATAAATATTACGGGAATCCACAGCTGTCGAAGAACAAGGCTACTAATCAACTTTGTAGTTTGACAATAACTTCGACTTAAGTTGTGCCACCCATCATTCCTAAGCTAACGATAGAGCTACCAAAGGGAGTAGTACACAAATCGACATTTAATCCTCATGCCAGAGCAACACAGAATTATAATATAGTAGAGGACCTGGCCCAATCGCCGTCCGCTATGTCGACACTTGAGGTACTGCAAAATTACCCCTCCCAGAAGCAGGCTCTATTATCAGCAATAGGTGGGATTGACCCAACAGATTCCAATCTTGTGACCTTTAATCATAAAGGATATGACCCTCAGTTACCAGCTCAACTTGCTTTCCTTATTCAATTGAAAGCCCTCAACAAAACTGTTCATCGAACGATTATTGATGAGGGAGCATCTACATGTATTATGTTGATGAGTTGCTGGAAAAATTTGGGCTCACCACCCTTGTCGCAATCGTCAATGACGTTGAAAGCATTTGATGGACAAACATACACTCCATACGGGATTTTAAGTAACTTGCAAGTCGAACTGGGGGGCAAGACAGTAGAAATTGATGTTGAAGTTATCAACGGAAACCTTGATTACAACATTCTACTGGGAAGGCCCTGGATATATGCTATGGTTGTTGTTGTGTTGACATACTTCAAAAAGATTGCATTTCCTTTCCAAGGAGGAATTACAATCATCGACCAACAAACGTTTCTCCCCAACAATTCACAAGTTACGGGAAGCATTCCGATGATCCACGAAAGCTCTCAGTCACTTCAAAATATCGGAGTAGGCTTCCTAAAATACCCTACATTGATGGGTACTTTTGCCCTACCGCCTCCAAACAATTTGGCAGAAGTGGCCACGGTGGGAACCTATAATATGATATCTTCTATATCTAAAAGATTCGGAAGATTCCTGAACATTTTGTCAGCATGGATCATCGCCATTTTAGAGATATTGTAGCAATCAATTTTCTTCGCCTGGGGGGCAAGCCCAAATCAACGCTCATCGAGTGTTTGGATAGATAGGTCTAAGGAATATGGTACCTCTTCAGATCCTTGGTTGCATGCACATTCTGCAAACAAAGGAATCATTCAGTCAATGATGATAGAAGAGGCACCATGGGAAGATTACCACCATCGTTCCCATCTTCTGGATTACCATGAAGATTATTCCAGCAACCTTAATCATCCTTTAGTTTTTTATTTTCTATCAAATACTGTAAAGACGATGGATTATGAGGATAGTTCTTTTACTGTGTCAACCTCATTAAAAAAAGAAACAACTCCCTTTCCAAATCCAAGTCTAGTCTTTCAAAGATCTCGAAGGTAAACCTTCATTCCAACCACCGTGTTGAATGCAATGAAGCTTGGGGGGCATGCACCTCGATTTGCGTTATTATGATGGGGGCATGCGAACTTATAACAAGCATAGTTTTTCGTTTCAAGCTTGTGTAAACATGAAACTGAATCTGAGCATATGTTGTCGCATGGTTCAAGCTCATTAAAAAATAAACCAAGCCACGAGCAGTGTTACCGCAGGGTTCAAGCTCGTTAAAAAATAAACCCACCACGAGCAGTTTTACGCAAAGTTCAAGCTCGTTAAAAATTAAACTCAAGTAATGAGCACATGTTCCACCAGAGTTTAAGCTCATTAAAAAATGAACCAACCTCCAGTAAATAACCATTGCGAATGTATTATCATTAGCTTTTGAGCCTTGGTCATGTTCTTACCATCACCTCCACTCTGTTTTAGCCGATCATACGCCTCCATTTGATTGTTTACCCTTTTGAGGAACAGTTGCAACAAGTGATTCTGTTAGCCATCCTTGTGACACTGCCATGATTGGAAAATTCCAAACCTTACGTGGAATCAGCAGCTACTATAAAGTATCACTCGTTCCTCAAAAACGAGTCTCCTTTAAGCTCTTTTCATCTGACTCGTAAAATATGCCAAGATTGTCAAGAAATTGGCCTCTCCAACTCGTTAAAGCTATCGGAAGTGCTATCCCTCCTCTAGATTTTAATCTTTTTGGACCTGAGGGATTATTACACAAAAAGATCAAGTGCTTGTTTTGTTCAGCTCGTTAAAACTATCGAAAATTCATCCCTTTCGTATTATTTTATACTTTTTTGGACTTAAGGGATTATATGACGAAAAAGGATTACTGGAGTTTCCTTTCCGTGCCTTTTCAGACTCTCTAAAATTGAAAAAGGACTGAGTTGTCTTTGTCGTTAAACTCGTTAAAACCAATAGCGACAAACTTGTCCATAGAGACAAGAACGAGTTTCACTGTCGCTAGGCTCGTTAAAACATAGCGACGAGTTTGCCCGAAGGGAAAATTATAGAACAAGCATATGTTATCCTCCTCAAGCTTGATAAAAATAAAGAGGTACTGATTAGCAATGACTGGGGAAAATTTGGAAGAAAACTTGAAGAAACTTTATTGGTAGCAAGTTGCTCTTGAAAATGACACTTTGACTCCATCACCATGATTGAGTCGGGTTGGGTTATTCCATTCACCGGTCATACTACCATTGGTCCGTCGTACCATCCATCTTTGGGGTTAACGCTACAAATCCATCTCACTGTCGCCGATATGTTCAAGAGAAGTCGCTCAGAGAATTCAACAACCCATCTTGTGTCTCATCCACTGCAATACATTCACACTCCATTCTTTCATGACCACCACCCTGAACCTTGTATCATTAGATCGTTTTCACCTCCGCAAAGTCATTTTCTCCGTTCCGTGTCATAGATGTGGGATTCATTAAGGCCCTCCTATGACATGTCACTTCTTGTCGACATCAACTCATTATCCAAGAAGTCGACCTAGGAACAACCCTTTCAGTACCTTGAAGCTTGCATGCCTCAATGGCAAGTTTCTCGCTTCCAGCGACAGGTTTACATCAATGGCCTTCGGCCGAGAGATTTTGCGTGGTGTTCGACGCCAAGTCCCATTTTCACACCACACAAATTGTACTGTAGTACCTTGAGGGTCATCATCATTATCGGTTATTCCTCTCGCGCCTGTTAACAACTTACATCATTGGCTAGTAATCAGGTGATGTCTTTCCATGTTCGACTCTAGAACATTTTTCACATGGATCGACTTGTACTTCGGGTGAAGATTGGATGAGTTTGAAGACCTCGGATCTAGTTTCATCCATCTGGGTTGCAATATATTCAGGAAAATAAAGACATCAAATGTACATCATTGCTGCACAGATTATCATCCGAATCAAAGGATGATGACTCTATCAGAATCATTAGTCTGCCACACAAAAGGTTGCTGTCCTATGTACATCAAAATGAATTTATAAAGCTGAGCATGGGAATGCCCACCTCAGCTAGATCATGAAAATTTTATGAAGATAATGTATTGTATTGTATCTTATTACAGGTCGCCTTCCAGTTCGAAAAACCTCGGATCCTCATGATAAAGCATTTCACCCGACATCAAAAGATTTTCGAACTCATGCTTTAGGGAGCAACTGTTATAGACATATTTGGGCATTGTAACCCCAATCATATATGTCCATAAACCAAGGGCTTCTAAGTCCCTAAAAGTGTTGTTTCATGTCCTAAAGGAACAAGGTCAGTTGATTACATCATCTCCCAGAAGTTCTCCACAGAAAAGTGCTCAGAACTGGTCAAAACTGGACCATACAGATTGCTCAGTGCTAAGGGTGCGTTGCATCTCACCTGCTTAGTGCAAAAAGTGCGATGCATACTGGAAAGCCCTTCTGTAGGGTGCGATGGATGAGAGTAGACAAATGGCAGAGATAGTTTGCAAGGCGGATGATCATGGAATCTTCCAGAAACTTCCCCTGTGACACTTGCCTCTCTGAATTCGCCCAGGGATGAGTAAGAGATCATCAATCTCCAAGTGGAATCAAGAACTATCAGAGAGAAGACACTAATCAAAATCCCAGAAGCTGACTCACTCCCCTGCAACCATCTATATATGGATCCCTCAACCCAGAGATCTAGAGGCTAGAATCTTGTATCTTGTAAGGAAGTGTTGTTGGTTTCCTGGTGTAATATCATAGTGTTGGGTGATGTAAGCTTTTCATGAGGTGAATAAGGGATTTCATGCTGGGAGGATGACGCTGAGTCAGATCAATGAGTTGTAATCCTCTCTTCTAACCTCTATATCAATAAAGCTATTCAAGTTTTCCTCCACATTCTTGTATGTTAGCTGATATATGCATGTATGTGGTCAATATATGTCTGGTCCTATATTGTTTATGATTGTAGATCTCTGTACTTTGAAGGTATTATGCTGCTTTGACTTTACAGGTACACTTTGAAGTGGAGTGGTCAAGGGAAGAGTGGCAAACATCTGTCAAAGAGGAGAAGGAACAAAGGGAGAACCAAGCAAAAGATCAAGGTTGGTATTCTTTGCTCCTCTCCTATCTACTTCTCATAAAGGAAAGCAAAAGTAACTTTAATCTGTTTGTTTCTAAAATAGCTACTTGTCTTAGTGGGACTAACAGCTCTACATAGACACTAGATTTCCCGATAACAGATAGTACATGTGTTAGCAACCAGATCTAGTCCATCAGATCACATAAATATAAGTCATTATGATCCTGATCCATTATTAGATCTCATCCATCAACACTGAAGCTCAACACAATTGACCAATCTGAATATGCAGAATACAGACACCAGTAAACAATCACCAGAACTCAGAACTTTGCATCAACAACCAGAACCACCCGTGACTTCAAATATCATAGTTCAAATGGTATACACTACTTAGATGTATCTAACTTGCGTATATACACACTTTTATCAAGGTCAACCGGCATATACATCTGTAAATATTCATTCATAATTTGTAGCTATTCCAGACTAGAGTTAGATCATAATTTTATAGAACATTACATGTATCGGTATACAGATCTAGAATAAGCATGATCAAACCATATAGAGATGATTCATTCCAAGCCATAAGATCCCGATCCATCATTAGTCCTTGTCCTTCATCAACTTCCCAAATTCCTCCTTGGCTCAGATCAAGCAAAGCATCATAAACCCATAACCTGCATACTGGATCTTGCACTTCATCAGATATTCAAGACTTTCTCAATGCCTTTGCCTAATGATCTTCTCCTCCTTTTATAGTCTTAGGCCTTACTCAATACCATGGTCCACAACCACTTAGAACCAATACTTTGGTCTGAATACTTGGGGTCAATACCTCGGACCAATACCAAAATACCATGGTCCAAATACCATGGACCAATACCAAAATACCATGGTCCAAATACCATGGACCAAAAACTTAGTTTCCGACATGTACGTGCTTTTCCTTGCGTGGAAGTGCGTGTATACGCATACGCGTCTTCTGCTCAATGAACCTGCATATATACGCAGCTTGGTAAATGATCTAGACTTAAACAGGAACGCAACAAATTACAGAGATAACCATATACACAAAGATGCAGCGGAAATAATACTTCATTTCATTAATGGAAAATACTGAAATATGCTTACAAACAGAAATGGAAATAAACCAGCTAGGGTGATGGTAGCTTATCTCTGAGAAGAGATGTGTGGCTACATGCCTCTGAACTGTGTAACAATGAGGCTTGAAGGCCTATTTATTGTTGAGAAACAATGGAAAAACCCTTCACATTCCAAAACCTAACCCTGGAAATTGTGGGCCCCGTTTTTGGGTAAGTTGGTACATCAACTTCCCGGGGTCGCGGATTGGTCGTCTTATCTCCGTTTGACGTGCATGATATCCCATTGGAAAGATCTCTCCGAGGACTACGACGGAAAAAATGATTTTTAGACAAAAAATCGCTGGCGGTAGATTTCCCAAAAAACGTCGTTTAGGGCCTCAAAACGGCTCCGGAAGTTTAGGACCCGAAAAACTGCTAAAAATAGTAAACTGTGCTAAAAGAAATGAAAGAAGCACTAGAGGGGATCCACGTGGAATTAGCGGGTGGCCACCAATATCCACCTAGATCATTCCTCCCCCTTTAGGAAGCAATGGTCCCCATTGCGTTGAGTTCCTCCAT
>APFE030253250.1:126397-151740 GCA_000404065.3 Pinus taeda | reverse complement strand
TAATGAATCCCACATCTATGACATGGAATGGAGCAAATGATTTTGTGGAGGTGAAAACGATCTGATGATACAAGGTTCAGGGTGGCGGTCATGAAAGAATGAAGCATGAAGGTATTGCAACAGGTGAGACACAAGCTGGGTTGGTGAATTCTCTGATCGGCTTCTATTGAACATATCAATAACACTGAAATGGATTGGTAGCATTAACCCCAAATATGGATGGTACAATGGACCAATGGTAGTATGAACCATGAACGATATAACCCAAGCCGACTCAATCATGGTGATGGAGTGAAAATGTCATGTTCAAGAGCAACTCGCCACCAATGAAGTTTCTTTCAGTTTTCTTCCCAATTTTCCCCAGTCATTGCTCACCAGTACCTCTTTATTTTTATCAAGCTTGAGGAGGATAACATATGATTGTTCTATAATTTTCCCTTTGGGTAAACTCGTCACTATGTTTTAACGAGCCTAGTGACAATGAAACTCATTCTTGTCTCTATGGACAAGTTTGTCGCTATTGGTTTTAACGAGTTTAATGACAAAGAAAAATCAGTCCTTTTTCAACTTTAGAGAGTCTGAAAAGGGATGGAAAGGAAACTCCACTAATCCTTTTTCATCATATAATCCCTTAAGTCTGAAAAAGTATAAAATAATACGAAAGGGATGAATTTTCGATAGTTTTAACGAGCCGAACAAAACAAGCACTCGGTCTTTTTGTGTAATAATCCCTTAGGTCCAAAAAGATTAAAATCTAGAGGAGGGATAGCACTTCTGGTGGCTTTAATGAGATGGAGAGGCCAATTTCTCAGCAATCTTTTCATATTTTACAAGTCAGATGAAAGGATCTTAAAGGAGACTCGTCTTTTAGGAACGAGTGATATTTTTAGGTAGCTGCTAATTCCAGGTAAGGTTTGGAATTTTCCAATCATGGCAGTGTCACAAGGAAGGCTAACAAAATCACTTGTCACAGCTGTTCCTCAAAAGAGTAAACAATCAAAAGGAGGCGTATGATCGACTAAAACAAAGTGGAGGTGATGGTAAGAACACAACCAGGGCTCAAAACTCTGATGATAATGCATTCGCAATGGTTATTTACCGAAGGTTGGTTCATTTTTTAATGAGCTTAAACTGTGTGGGAACATTTGCTCATCGCTTAGGTTTAAATTTTAACGAGCTTGAACTTCGCATAAAAATTGCTCTTGATAATGGTCATTGATATTTGACCCACCGTTAACACTATGTTCTTTTGACAGCCATACTACCTGTTCAATTGCTCCATCAAACTGATTAGAAATGAGAATACATGCTTGAAAAATGAGTTAAAACACTAATACCCTACTCGAATTATGTGAAAAGTAACTTAAAAGTAGTTTTTTACCCCTCATTTTACCATTTCCTTTGAGCTTGAGATTGTTGGAGCTTTGGAGGTGCTTTCCCCCTGATTTTCACTAGCTGATTTCAAGAGATTCTATGGACGATTCTTGGCGCCGTCTGGACCAGATAGGAGCTTAACCTATACCTTTCAGTTGAATTCTTTCCTTTTTGAATTCTGAGCATGTTTCCCTGCTTTTCTGAGCCACTAGGGTTTGAACAATTCGTTCTGCCCCCATCGCACCCTGTGTATATCAGAAGGTGTGATGCATACTTGGATGGACATTGGCCAGTTAGTATGCATCGCTCCCAGTACACAATTGGGGTGTGATGGGCGCAAGGAGGGAGACTTGTGCACTGTTTTTCATGGAAATCTTGCCTGTTTTTTGCCAAATTAGGATCCTGACTCTTCTCTTATTTGTTTTCAGAGATTCATCAGAGAAAAATGGTTGTCACATGGTGAGAAAATGAGCATGAAGAAGAGGACATGGTTGCTTTACATGATCCGGGTACGGTAACTGCATTGTGGAGCTGTGGTTTTCTCAAGTTCTTTCACATCTCTAGCATGAGGCAACAAATAAACTTGTTGCAATATTTCCTTGACGCATGGGATCCTACCAACCAGGTTTTCTAGATCAGAGGCAAATCCATCCCCTTGACTGTCGTGGACATCTACTTTTTGACTAGTTTATTGAGGTGTGGTGCCCCTCTCTCACTATCAGGTTTCGCCCATGGGGGCGAATCCGTGAGGGATTATATTCACCGATATTGTAGAGAAGGATCTCAACCGAGTAGGGATGGCAAGATCAACACTCGAGATGTCACTGGCCGATCTTTGAGGACCATCTTGTTCACCTTTGCTAGACTGGCTGGTAGTCTGGCTCTTCACATGGCCAACAGGTCCTATATGCAGTATGCCTTAGAATGCCTTGATCCGAAGGTGTTCAACTGGTGTGATACAATACTTCTAGTGATAAAAGAATAGCTTACCAAGGTGAAAAATATGCGATCTAAGAAATTTGGGTATGGTTTCATTTTGACCGCTTTCACCTTGGAGAAGATCCCACTGATGCAGCCACAGTACATTTCACTTGGTTTGCTGCCATTGACTAAGCCACAGAAGTAGAGATGGGTTGACCTTATGGCCTGACATGCTGGTCAACCACAGGTTTCTTTCTCTGATACCTTCTTTGAGTGGTTAAACCGTCATGAGTTGGTTTATGCCGAGTGTCAATATGCTGGTATGGATTTCCAGGGTGACCTAGATTTGGTGTTGCCGGCTGGTGAGCAGTGGAGTGCTATAGGTAAAATTTCTGACCATATCCCTGTTTATTGCTTTTATAATGTTCGTATGCTTTCTTTTATCAAGACTAATCAAAACTCATGTGCTCATGCAGATATCGTACCGGTGCGACCAGTAGTGCGCCTGAGAGCACCAACTATCGTTCTAGTAGGAGAGGCTGTAGGGAGGGTTGTCCTTCGCGACCTGGATGTGGCCAAGACTTTTGTAGCATTTTAGGATCAGATCGAAGGCCTCACTCTCAGTATCTTAGATGTGAGGACTGACAAGCTGCCTATGAGATTACAACGACATACTGCTGGCGTGCCACATCAATGGACTAGGCTTTTACACATGATTGCATAGGCGGTGGCCTGTTATCACCAGCACCATTAGACTAGAGTGCCCCCTAGAATTTTGAGTTTTTGGGTCATTTGACCGATTTTGTCTTCGACATAGAACACTATGTGTAAACCATAAACAGTTATATATATATTTTTTATTTTCGGAGCTTCATTTTGGTTAAGTTACATGATCCTGATGCAAATATTGATGAAATGATTTTCTTTTATAAATGTCGCAAATGTCTATCTAACGCATAATTTTCCAATGAATCTGTTAATGTGTTTAAGTTTCTTGAAATATGTTGATATTGGATAGAATCGAATTGTCTTTCCAAAATCTTGACCCTTAGGAACATGCGATAGATAGTTGGATTCCGTACAGAATAGATATCGGTGAGCTGTAGAATGATGAGCTATGAGTCTAGCCTGACAACAAGTCAGCCTATGCCATGTGTGATGGCATCAGAGAGGAGCTCTATCAACGCACTATATTCAGCAATGTTGTTTGTTGATCGGCCAATACATACCCCTCTGAAACTTACTAACTCGCCGCTTGGATCAAAGATGGCCCAGGCCACAAAAGATAGGTTTCGTGAACTACGGCTTGCTCTGTCGGCATATCCAACAAATGATTCCGATGGGTTCGACATCTGTAACAAGTGAAAAAGTGGATTACCTAACCAAAAATGATTGCTCTTAGCGAAAAAAAAAAATGTAACAAAAGCATAGGGGTTACTATACTGAGTTAAGCATAGTAACGCTTAAGGTACAACCCGTTGTGGGGTTGTGCTAGTAGAATCCCATCATAATCAACTAACGCATAGGCTCCTTTTGCCAATACACACTTGACAATGTAGGGGCCCATCCATAAAGACTTGAATTTACCTGCTCCCAACTTATCGGACTCCTGGTCGTAAAGTAAAACCAGGTCACCTTCTGAGAAGACACGGGGCTTGACATTATTGTCAAACTACGTCTTGACCTATTTCTTATGGGCTTCGTTAGCCAAGGAGGCATCATGATGGGTTTCATCCAGTTGGATTAATTCCAAGAAACGAGCCTCCTCTTCTGAAGTTCCAGGGAGAAGGTCAACTGCGAGCTTGAGGGACGCGATTTTGCACTGAACTGGTAATATTTCTTTCAGACCATACACCAGATGAAAGGGTGTAATACTAGTCGTATTTCTCACCGATGTTTGGTATTCCCACAGGGCTAAGTATAGGATTAGGTGCCAACTCCGTTTATGGACTCCAATCATCCTTTGCAACATGTGCTTCAGGACTTTGTTGATTGCTTCAACTTGCTCGTTAGCTTGCGGATAATACGGAGTAGACCTGTCATGGGATAGTCCTAATTTGGTAGCCAACTCAACCATCATGTGATTGCGAAAATGCGATCCATGATCTGTGACTATAGCTTGTGGAACACCGAATCTGGAGACTAAACGATTGAAAAAGAAAAGAGCAGCCATTTTGCCATTGTTGTTTAATGTAGGCATCACCTTGGCCCATTCCATAAAATAGTCAACTACGACTATGATATACCCATTCCCCCCAGCTGAGGTGGGGTTACATGTCATGAAATCTATGCCCCATTTGCCGAATGGCCCAACAACGACTACTGGCTGTAGAGGCGCGGGTGGTATTCTGGTTTTGCAGTCAAAGATTGGACAAGCATGGAAACTTCTGACTGCGGTTATTTGAACATTGTTGGCCAGAAGTACCCTACTCGTAAGATATTTTGCGTTGTAGCGTAGCCATATTGATGCCCCCCACACATGCCTGAATGACAATCATTCAGGACTTTTTCGGCCTCCTCATGGGTGAGGCACCTCCGCAGAACTGTATCGATACCACGACGGTAAAGTGTATCACCGACGATCATGTAGTCTTTTGCTTGGTATCGAGTATGTCGCTACTCCAAACGAGAGGTATTAGACCTGGGTATGGAGATAGATTATTATATCTCCATACCACGGATCACTTGAATATATCAGAAACAAAGATTCATCCACGATTGTTGCATTGGACGTTGAATCGTTGGACAACGATGGGAGATCGCATAGTAATTCCGCGAAAACCAAAGCTTTCTTTGATTTGGATTTTACAAATTCCAGATCAAACCCTTACAAAATTGCTATCCTTTTGGAATATTTTCCATCGAGTAACTGTCGCGACAAGATGTAAGTCATGTGGTTGCAATCTGACAAAATGGTAGTTTTTCGAAAGAGGATGTAGTGTCGAAATCTCTGTATCGCTTGAACAGCTGCGAGAGCTAGCTTTTCAACATAGGAGTACTTGATTTACGTATCATTTAAGTTTCAGCTTAAATAATAGATAGGATGTTCAATTCTATTGTCTTCTTGAACTAAAACCATTGCTATGGTCATATTTGCTGCAACCAGATACAGGTTATAGTCTTTTTGATATTCAGGAGCATACATTAATGATGCTTTTATTAGGGATTCCTTTAAAGCATCAAAGGAAGCTTGTGTGACCTAATCCCAGATGAAGGGTACTTCCTTTTTCAATAGACGAGTATAACCTTTAGCAAGTTCGGCGTAATTTAGAACAAACCTCCTCAGAAAGTTTGCTTTCCCTTGGAGTTTCTGAATCTGAAGCAAATTTGAAGGTGGAGGAAAATCAATGATTGCCTGAACCTTACAGGGGTCGAGACGAATCTCATATTTCGAAACTACAAAGCCAAGGCGACTAGAACTGACACAAAACACACATTTGTGTGGATTGAGTCATATCTTGTAGTGTCAACAATGTAGAAATATCCCTGTCAAATGTTGCGGATGATCGGTCCGCTCTTGCGAATCAGTTGGAAGATCATCGAGATATGGTTGAATGATGTTCTTGATGTCATGGAAGGCATAATTCATTTCCGTCTGAAAGGTTGCCCCTACGTTCTTTAAATCAAAAGGTAGCATGCAGTAAGCGAATGTGCCCCATGGACAAATAAATGAAGTCTTTGACTGGTCCTGTGAGCAGATATTTATTTGATTATACCCCAAAATTCCATCCATAAATGAAAAGATTTCACATCCGGCACATTCATCAATTATTTGGTCAATGAAGGGTGTAGGGTAGTTGTCCTTTGGACAAGATTGATTTACATCCCTATAATCGATGCACACTCTTATCGTTCCTTGATTTTTCAATACAGGAACAATATTCCATACCCAATCAGTTAGAGGAACGGGGTAAATGAAACCAGAATGGAGAAGTTTTTCAACTTCTACCTTGATGGCAGCAGCTGTCTTTGGGTGCGCCTACTGAAGCCGTTGTTGTACTAGTTTGACATTTGGATACATCTTAATTTTGTGTTCAACTATACTCGAGTCGATGCTTGGCATTTCCTCATATGACCATGCAAAGACATCTCTGAACTCGCGAAAGAGAGCGTGATTTATTTCCAGTTCTGTAGGAGAACAAGATTTGCCGACATGAATATTCTCTACAAGATCTGGTTTAGTCGAGATATTTATGGCGATAGTTTCTTCAACATTGGATAGGTTTCGCTCGGAATCCACCGTATTTACAGTATTAGATAGGAAATCAAATACTGAAGGATGATCAAGGTCATTGGAACAATCTTCTTTATAATCTAGAAGATGGGAACGATGGTGGTAATCTTCCCATGGTGCCCCGTCAATAATCATTGACTGAAAAATTCCTTCGTCTGTAGAGTGTCCATGTGACCAAGGATATGAAGGAGTACCATATTCCTTAGACCTATCTATCCAAACGCTTGATGAGCATTGATTTTGGTTCACATCCCATGCCAAAAACATTGATTGCTACAATATTTCTATTGTGTTTGGAGGCAAAACCTCACGATGATCCATGCTAACATCATGATCGGATATCTTCTGAATGGAAGAAACCATATTGCAGGTTCCCACCGTGTCCACTTCCACCAGATTGTTTGGAGGCGGTAGGGAAAAAGTACCCATCAATGTCAGGTCTTGTAGTAGGCCTACTCTGATATTTTGAAGTGAATGAGAGCTCCCGTGGATCATCGGAATGCTTCTCATAACGTGTGAACTGTTGGGGAGAAACGTTTGTTGGTCGATGATTGTAATTCCTCCTTGGAAAGGAAATGAAATCTTTCTAAAGTATGTCGACACAACAGCAGCCATAGCATATATCCAGGGCCTTCCCAGTAGGATGTTGTAATCGAGTTTTTCGTCGATGACTTCAACATCAATTTCTACGGTCTTGCCCCCCAGTTCAACTTGCAAGTTACTTAAAATCCCATATGGAGTGTATGTTCATCCATCAAATGATTTCAACGTCATGGACGATCGCGACAAGGGTGGTGAGACCAAAGTTTTCCAGAAACTCACCGACATAATACATGTAGATGCTCCCTCATCAATAATTGTTTGATGAACAATTTTGTTGAGGGCTTTCACTTGAATAAGGAAAGCAAGTTGAGCTGGTAACTGAGGGTCATAACCTTTATGATTAAAGGCTACAAGATTGGAATCCACTGGGTCAATCCCACTTATTGCTGATAATAGAGCCTGCTTTTGGGAGGGGCAATTTTGCAGTACCTCAAGCGTCGACATAGCGGACGGCGATTGGGCCAGGTCCTCTACTATATTATAATTCTGTGCTACTCTAGCACGAGGATTAAATGTTTATTTGTGTACTACTCCCTTTGGCAGCTTTATCATCAACTCAGGAATGATGGGTGGCATAAATTCAGTCAAAGTTGTCATCGAACTACTAGGTTGATCGGTAGCCTTGTTGTTCGACAGCTGTGGATTCCTGTAATCTTTATTCCTTGTTGATATCAAAGCATCATTTTGTTGTTTCAAAATGGACAACATGAGTACTTGGGATGGGGAAGCATTGTCACTAGCAACTAGATTGTTTCCTGAGTTTGGAAACGGATCAGTTAATAGCGCTGAGGTTTTTAAACTCTTAAAGAGTTTCTTGACTTCAGCTTTATGTGGACAATCTCTCATCCAATGATCCTCATCGCATATCTGACACCCCACAGGGGGTTTCCTTTGCCTAGAAGGGTTTTCAGAAGGTTTCTCAGGAGATGACTTATCCTATTTCTTCTTTTTCCCTTTCTCTTTCTTCTTGTCCCCCCGTTGCTTCGGTTCTTTTCCTTTGTCAGTCGACATGGAATTTACCTCCGAGGTGAGAAGTTCTTCATTTGCATTTTGACTAGAAACCATGCGAGCTTTCTTCGATGTAGCCTTTACAGTTTTCGTGCTAGTCGTACCTATCACACCATCACCGACATGAGAGCCTTTTTTTTATTTAGGAGGAGGAGGAATGGAAAATTCCAATCTAGGAGCATCAGGGATTTTGTCATAGAGTGTTCCAGACTGAGTATAGATCAAGTCTAGATATTACGCACGAGCAATGACTTTCTCTTTAGTGATGACTCCTCCCTTTGCCACATCTTCTGTGATAGAAGGTAACAATGAATTAATAAACCATTCAGCTAACAGATGACCAGGAACATATGTTTTTACCATTGTAAGACGATTTCGCCACTCATGGATATGATCAGATATGTGAGTGGTTGTCGTCTATTTGAAATTGGTAAGAAGCTCTGTTCCTGTTTCGTACCTTATTGGTAACTAAAAATGGGTTAAAAAGGTTGTATCAAGGGTGCTGAAGTTATCAAATGAAGCTTTGGGCAATTCAATGTACCATTTTGCTACCGGACCAGTTAACGTTCACTAAAAAAGGTCATCACATGATTCGACGGGTCTTCACTCGGATTTCCATTAAATTTAGGAATATATGACGGAAGTTTATGAGGAATTGCTGGCCACCGAGGGGCATAAGCAATTGGATCGTTTGTTAGCCGATTTAGATCCGAAAACTCTAAAGTCACCATGAAGGGCAATGATTGATTCAGGTTCGATGAAGCATACCCAGGATATGATGGTATCGCCTAAGCAGTGGGTCTTTGCATAATAGCATAATGGATTTGATGTTGATAACTTTGGTAAGGTTGATGAGCATAACCATTATCAAATGATTGATGTTGACCGTTTTGAATATACGGTTTCCCATTACTTGCAAAGATTTTTTTCTCAGATCCTTGGTAAGCTTGTTGGAATTGCGGTTGTTGATATTGCACCAGCCATGGTTGTGAAACCATTTTTTGTTGTTCAATACTAGCTATTTGACCAAGATGAGGGGTAATAGTACCCGTTTGAACCTGGGTCGCTTCGGTTAGGGAGCCACTAATTGGTGATTGCGATTGTGTTATGGAGATAGGAGGTTATTGTATTACAACCTGAGAGACTTGAGGTTGACATACAACAGGCAATGCTTGTACTTGCGACACTGTTACAATGGGCAGTGTAGTGGGGATATTTGACACATGTAGGCTTTGTTGCATTGACTATGCAACTCTTGGTTGTTGAGGCAGTATTGGCACCCAACCACTAGATGTAATTCCAGCATTACCCGAATTTTGTTGCGAACTCCCATATGGTTGTTCTCCTAGAGGAAACAATGAAAGGGCATATAGCCCCCCATATGGTGGCAATCTAGTGCTCAAAGGAATGATTGGCCTTTGGGGATCAGACCGCCCAAATTGATACTGTTATGAAGGATCAATTTGTTGAGACTCAACATAAGAGATTCCGGATATTATTCCGGACGAACAAACGGGAATAGACCATACTATCGAAACAGTCCCTGGATGGGCTCCATCTAGCGGTTGAGAGCTAGTTGGGATAGATGGTACACTAGCGAACATCGCTGGAGTAGCAACAGGAAATTCTGTTGCTATTGCGTCAGATGACACAGTCCTAGATGTCGATGATTGTTCAAACATATGTAGCCTATCCAAAATATTTCCTAGCGATTCTACAGGAACTTGTGGTGAAGGGAGACTAACTTCTAATGACGAAGGATATAGGGTGATCCCGGCTCCAAAATGCAATGGAGTACTAGATGGAGGATCCTCCACAATCTCATCTATTGCAATCAATCCAGGTGGGAGAGGTAGACCGTCATGTCTGTAAAATATTTCTGGTGTCGAAGAAGGTATATACTCTGCAGCAACAGTTGTTGGAGGGGTAACACCTTTCGAATCAGCTGTAGACGGAGTCGATTCAGGAATATAAGCGTTTACTATTACACTAGGGTTAGTTATAATGTCCTCTTGTGGTCGCGGAACTTCTTCAGTAAAGGCAGGGGTACCAGAGATGGTTGGAGTAACTGAAGTCCCTGAGGATGTTGGAACACAAGTTCCAAGCAAACCAGGGGATTTTGATTCGGTTAAGGGAGTTTGCTTTGCCTGGAATGGTTTCATTTCTAGAGTCAAAGACGGTTGACTCGTTAATCTCCACGAACGATGAGGTTTTGATTGACTTTCTTCCACGATTGCGGATTAATTGATCAACTCAAAATAAAGGGGAAAGAGTGATTCCGAATTTAATGAATTTAAGACGCTTTGACACAACTTGATTTTTCAATTTTTAAGATTCGAGAAAAAGCTAAAGATGACTCTAGTTGCCTTCTATTTTTAATGAGCCGAAAGTGACAAGTGCTCAGATAGACCTTTTCCTTTAAGGAGTCTGAAAAGTAATGAAAGAGACTAATCTGGAAATCCAGACAGAGGGATTACCAAACCAATCGCAAAACTGCAGAATAATTTTTACAGTACAGCAATCAATCTTCCCGAATGCTGTGTTCAGTGCATTGCAATCGATAGGGTGGTAGACACGGCTTCCTAAGGATAAAGGATATAGCCTATCGTGGTCTCCCAAGATATACTCGACAGTACGTGGGAGCACAAGTCCGTACGGGCATTTGTCGTCTCAAAGAGGAGGAATCACCCAACCTACAATGAAAGCAATAGTTACCAGGCTTTACGACGCTGGAATACATCTCTAGCCTAGACTTCTAAATGTTGTGCATTAGGTTCCAAAGCATTCTTATGTTCATTGAATTTATTTTGCAGTTGATCTTTCTTAAGAAGTTTGCCTTTCAGCTTCACCGCGTGATGTAGATATACAATTCCTAAAATGCAATCTAAGATGATAAACAATCGTTTAATCTTATTTTTGCAATGAAAATCCTAGCTACTAAGGAAAGAGAAATTAGATTCTTTCAACATAGAGCAGAGAGCACACACTAGATGCACTATCCTAAATCAAAATCAACAAGCAGTCTAAATGCAAATGCACATGCATGTATTTGTTTCCACTTTCTTAATGTGTGAATGACAAAAGAATGCCAAGTACAAATCTGAATCGTTTCAATCAACATTACTAATGATTTTATTTTCAAAAAAAAAGAAAGGAAGATAATGACGACACTTTGCGATTTTGAATTGAAAACCGCTTTCAACAGTTGAAAAACTATTAATCCAAATCAAATACAAGAGTAACAGTGTAATCGACCATCAAGAATAGTAGGATTCTTTTCTTTGACTGAAAACGACACTTGCGACACTTCCAAATAAAAATACACAGTTTGATTACGCTACTTCTTTGTAAAGGAGAACCATAAATGGTGAACAATACATAAAAACATTTAGAGTTCTTTGTACTATGGAGGTTGAATCATGCAAAGGAAGGGAGTTTCCACAATGGTATACTGATCATAGACACCAAAACTCCTGAATAAAGCTAAAGAGAGTGAGCAAAAAACGAAAATCTGGAAGCAGAAGAGGTCTTATCTGATCATCACACATGTAACACAAGGAAAGAGCGATGCATCTCACCTACTGCACACGGGAGGTGCGATACATCCAGATTCCCAAGAGGAGAAGGTGTGATGGTCTAGGAAAGAGACTTCAATTGGGTTCTTGGTCACAGTTTACAACTCAGTTCAGGGATTTAAGCCGAGCAAATGATAGTCAGTAAATGAAAATCACAGGGGCTGATCTAATGAGGCTACTTGAGCCACCACTAGGGAAATTAGGATGTTTGTAAATCAATTGTTCAGTTTATAAACAAAACCCGGAGATAGAATGAAGTAGCATTGATCTACTTTGCACTTGCATAGCAAATGCAGTTTGAAGGTTAGCTGGCTTGACTTCAGGCTCCGTCTGTAAGTTTATAAAGAAAACAAATATAGACAAGCAAACAAGCTATTCACTCCCCAGCAGAGTCACCATTTTCCCACTAAGACGTGTAGCTATCTTAGAAACAAACAGATTAAAGTTACTTTCGTTCTCCTTTATGAGAAGTATATAGGAGAGGAGAAAAGAATACCAACCTCAATCTTTCACTTGGTTCTCTACTTGTTCCTTCTCCTCTTTGATGGATATTTGCCGCTCCTCCTTGAGCACTCCGCTTAAAAGAGTACCTGTAAATTCAAAGCAACATAATACCTTCAAAGTGCAGAGATCTACAATCATAAACAATATAGGACTAGATATATATTGACCACACAAATGCATATATTAGCCAACATATAAGAATTTGGAGGAAAACTTGAATAGCTTTATTGATATAAAGATTAGAAGAGAGGATTACAACCCATTGATCTGACCCAACGTCATCCTCCCAGCATGAAAGCCCTTCTTCACCTCATGAAAAGCTTAGATCACCCAACACTAAAATATTCCACCAGGAAACCAACAACACTTCCTTACAAGATACAAGATTCCAGCCTTTGGATCTCTGGGATGAGGGATCCATATATAGATGATTTTAGTGGGGTGAGTTAGCTTCTAGGATTTTTGATTAGTGTCTTCTCTCTGATAGTTCTTGATTACACTTGGAGATTGATGATGTCTTACTCATCCCTGGGTGAATTCAGAGAGGCAAGTGTCACATGAGAAGTTTCTGGAAGATTTCATGATCATCCACCTTGCAAACTATCTCTACGATTTGTCTACTCTCGTCCATCACACCCTACAGAAGGGATTTTCAGTATGCATCGCAATTTCTGCATTGAGTAGGTGAGATGCATCACACCCTCTGCACTGAGCAGTCTGCATGGTCCAGTTTTGACCAGTTCTGAGCAGTTTTTTGTGGAGAACCTCTGGGAGATGATGTAATCAGTTGACCTTGTTCCTTTAGGGTATGAAACAACACTTTTAGGGACTCAGAAGCCCTTGGTTTATGGACATATGATTGGGGTTGCAGTTCCCAAATATGTCTATAACAATAATAAGTCCATTATGCACACTCCTCATCTTAGAGTTGGGTAGAGAGGGACACTCCACCACTAGTTGACACCACTAACGCACACCAAAAGTCCAAGATACCCATAATATGTGCCCTATATCCAAGGGCTTAGACTACACCTCCATAAAATGTACCTTCAACTTTAGATGTCCCAAAACAGTAATATCCTAACCCTAGCCTATTTGTTAGATTTTTGTAACTTTATCCTTAACTAACATTTGTTTTTACCTATTTAATCCACTTACCATATACTCTCTCTTGTTTGCACCCACCTAGTATACAAGAACACTTATGTTTTTAATACAACCAAGTTAAGAGGGCATGTTTCTTTCTTACACTTAAATTTTTTCAATACAAACAAGTTAAGAGCACGTGTTTCCTTTTCAAATTCCAAATGTATAACATGTCTATCTCTATAAACTAACAATAAAATCATTGCATAGAAAAGGTAAGCTTAAAATTCAATTAAAATTAGATTATTATTATTATGATAAATACACCAAATATGGAAAAATTATTTTCAAACACAACCATAAAAAAAAAGTGTTAGTTTTTTAAATTACAACTAAAAACATATTAAGCCAGCTTAGATCCATCTTAACCCGAATCTATCAAGCGCTGAGGGGGATCCAATCTCTCGATGTGCAAACCTCTTTTTTGGCACTTGGTAGATCCAAGTTAAGATGGATCTAGGTTGGTTATATAATAATATATAATATCTATATTTTTATCTATGTGTCTCTTTCTTATTCCCTCTCTCTATCTCACCCCCAAAACATACACACTCTCTCTCCATATATCTCTCTCTCTCCCTCCCTCTTCCTTTCCTCCTCTCTCTCTATACCTTTATCCCTCTATGTATTTCTTCTTTCTTCCCTTTCTCCCCCCCTCTAACTTCATCTCTCTCTCCCACCTCCATCTTTGTGCCTCCCTCTCTCTCTTTCTTTCCCTTCTCTCCCTATCTTTATCCCCACCTATTCTCTCTCTCCCCTCCTCCCATCTCTCCCTCTCTCTTTATCCATCGATCCCTTTTCACTCCCTCTCTCTCTCCACCTCTATCTCCCTATGTCTTTTTAGTTCTTTCCTCCCTCTCTCGCCACCTCTATCTCCCTATTCCTTAGTTATTGCCTTCCTCTCTCTCCCCCTCCAACTCCATATCTCTCTCCCCAACTCTCTTCTTCTCCCTCTCCCCTCTCTCTCTTCCTACCTCCTTCTCTCTTTCTCCGCCCATCACTCTCTCTCTCTCTCTCCACCCTCCATCTTTGTCACTACCTCCCTCCCCCTCTCTTCCCTTCACTTTGCTTTCTATCATCACTTGGATCCTTAGTTAAGATAGATCTATGTTGGTTCTTACTAATATTTGTATTATATAAATTTCACTTCTTTAAATGGAGTCGTCTATCAAAGTGGAGGAATTGCCTGGACGACCAAAAGTGGTTGGAATTTCAAAAAATCTTGGAGAGGCAGTGTTTGAATAGTGTTTTTGATGGTGGAAATGGATTCAACACCCTCAAAAACGTCTAAGACACCTAAAATTTTGAAGTTTAACAACTATAACTTGGATTTACAATAATCCTTGCCGGATTTTCTCTAAATATGACCAGAATTTCCATAACTTTCTGGAAAATTCCTCAGGCTAGCTAGACTACGGCTCTTTAAATACAAAAGTATTCTCATTTTTAATTTTATTAAAACCTTAATTTAATTTATATGGGAATAATTTTAGTAGTCGTGAGGAAAGAGGGTTTATATATATATCAAAACTAGTTACAACCCTTTTCCTATTAGCTTCAAATAAAAATGTTATAAAATTAAATTAAAATAAAATATTTTTATTGTAAAATAAGTTATGGTTTTTAGGCATCTAGTATTGATAAGGCATGATATTGGCACATGGTATTGTAAGAAAGCCTATTTACAAGTTAATAATATCCATGGTAAAGTGGGAGTGAATATCGATGATTAAGAATCTTGTCATATTGTTATAAAATATTTAGATTGTGAAATAAGATATGATTTTTTGGCATGTCGTATTGATAAGACATGGTAATAGCCCATGCTATTGTAACAAAGCCTATTCACAAGCTCATACTATTAAGGACAAAGAAGGGGTGAATATCCATGACTAAGAATCCTGTCATATTCTTATAAAATATTTTGATTTTGAAATAAGTTACATTTTTTGGGCATGTGATATTGATAAGCCATGGTATTGACCCATGATATTGTAACAAAGTCTATTTCCAAGTTAATAATATCCATGTTAAAGTGAGAATGAATATCCATGGTTAAGAATCTTGTCATATTGTTATAAAATATTTTGGTTGTGAAATAAGTTATGGTTTTTGGGCTTGAGGTATTGATAAGACATGGTATTGGCTCATGGTATTGTAACAAAAACTATTCACAAGTTAATAACAAAATCAAAATATAACAAATTGAATTTTATTATTTTCATTATTAATTGAGCCAACATTTAGATTTTTGCACTCATCCCCATACTTTTGACTTTTATTAATATTATTACTAGTATTCTTTAACTAAGCCCATATTTAGAATTGTTTACATACTTACATTACACCTACATATCTAATATATACTCTATAAATATTGTATTTATTGTTTTTTAGGGAGGGAAATTTTAACCTTTTTGAAAAAAAAATCAGCCTTAATTTTGATGTAATAAAGCCCTCCTAATTCTAATCTTCATTTACTTTCTAAAACAAGTAGTATATTTTCACTTTTCATAGGGCAGAGGGAAAACTAGTAGATATTTTCACTTTTCACAGGGCCAGAGGGAAAGCCAGATTGAAGAGAGTTGTGAAATAAATTTTAACTTTTCATCAGGTGGAAAGAGGGAAAACTACGAGCATATTTCACTTTTCATAGGACGAGAGGGAAAACGATATTGAAGAGAGTTGTGAATTAAGGTTTTACCAGTAGAAAATTGATATCTAACCCCACCATTAGATCTTCAATCCATTAATGGCGCCCATGTATGTTTGATTTCTAACCTCGTTGCATTTTCACCACACTTTTAGTCTTCTTCCACACAGGGATTAAGTTTACTAGTAGCATATTTTCACTTTTCATAGGGCGGGAGGGAAAACGAGATTGAAGAGAGTTGTGAATTTAGGTTTTACCAGTAGCAGACTAATATCAAACCCCACCATTGGATCTTCAATCAATTAATGGCCCCCAAGTATTTTTCATTTCTAACCTCGCTACATTCCCACCCCACTTTTAGTCTTCTTCCACACAAGGAGGACTCGTTCAAAATTCACTATTTTTCTCATCCTTTCTTTTAGGTTTAAGAGTAAAATATTTTCACTTTTAATGGGGTGGGAGGGAAAACACGATTGAAGAGTGATGTGAATTAAGGTTTTACCAGTATCAGACTGATGTAAAACCCCACCATTAGATCTTCGATCCATTAATGGTGCCTAGGTATGTTTCATTTCTAACCTCGTTGCAGGGAGGAGTACACACAGCTCAAATCTCTGGTTCAAATTCACTATTTTTTTCATCATTTAGTTTAAGTTTACGAGTATCATATTTTCAATTTTCATAGGGCAGGAGAGAAAACGAGATTGAAGAGAGTTGTGAGTTAAGGTTTTACCTTTGGAATCCATTAATGGCTCCCAAGTATGTTTCATTTCTAACCTCGCTGCATTTCCAACCCACTTTTCATCTTCTTCCACACAAGGATGACTGGTTCAAAATTCACTATTTTTTTCATTCTTTCTTTTAAGTTTAAGAGTAGCATATTTTCACTTTTGACAAGGTAAGAGGGAAAACGAGGGAACATAGGTATAAGCATATGTATTTTTCCTTCTTTTATGGTTTGTGTCTACAGAGTTGATTTTACTAGGTGTACATTGTATGCATCTCAAAATTTCTCTTTAGGAAATCCTATTTTTATTCTTTCTAAGAAAAACTCTGTGGGAATCCCAATGGATGTTTCCCCACATTCATGTATGGCATCCCTGGTAAACCCATTGGCATTGACTAGTGAACCTCACCCAAGGGATTTCAAATAGGGCACTTGCCAGCACAGAACTAGCCAAATACCCAGTAACATTAATGACATTCGGTTGGGCTAACCCCTTGGGCTCAATAAATCATAATCAGCTACACTATTTTCCATATTAACATATTGATCCTATTTAACATTTTGTTACAGTAACCATAACAATACAAGCCTTATCCTATTTTTATTTCCTTCTTTGGTGTGTTGACAACTTTCTATGACTGTATAGATGTTTATTTTTGTCAGAGCATATGTTGAAAAGTAGATTCTCTCTTACATTCTACCTTGTCCGTTATGTATTGATGGATTTTAGTCTCATTAGTTGTGACCAAAGAACTATGTCAAGCATGTATATAAGGATTCTTGTATCACTATTTATAAACTGAACATTGTCCTTGAACAAGAAAATTAGATCCTTAATGCTACATGTTTGTATCTCAGGGACTTCCAATACTAATAAATGAGATGAAATTTAAGTGTTTCCAAAATCCAAATCTCATATTTTGTGAATTCACTCATATATGGTCTTGGAAAAGCGAAGTGTAATTTAATTATTTCCAAATCTTAAGTTCTGTGAATTCACTCATATTTGGTGCTGGAATCTTTTGAGCAAATGGGAAGAATTTCTTTTAGTTGCATTCAAACTTTCCAAAAATAATACTAAATTTCTCCCTGAATAAAATTCTCCCTGAGATGGCTTTGGGATTGAAAATTTTGTAGATATTTTTAGGGAAACAACCCAAAATAGTTTTTCTAGATTAGAGTTTTATAACACTAGGTACTAAAACAATCTTCTATTTTCTGTTGCAAATGTCTGATAGAGTCTTCCCAGAAACTGATTAGAAAATTAGGTAGATACACTAGATGGACTAAATAATTTTTAATGAATAATCACTTAACACAAATGATATATTAGGTTGCATAAATATATAACTTAGAAGCATGAAATGAAGAAGAAACCTCAATGAGATTGACCTATTCTTAATTGAGTTGAATGAGGCCAGGAATAACTTTGACTAGAGGGTGTTGAAAATGGCATAATTTTGTTCTGGTTGGATAGATTTAGAAATAAAATCAAAAATTTTCTTGCTTGCATAACTTGGGAAGATTTTTGTATCTCAAGTCTCAACCTTATTGAATAATATGATTTATGCCTTGCAACGTTGAGATATGTTGTGATACCACTTGCGAGTAACCTAAACACTTTGGATGAAAATTTAGTTGTGAATTTTACTTGCAAAAGATATAAGTGAAAATATAGATTAATTGTCCCTTGTGTAGAATTTCCTTGAAATTCTACTACTACTTGAATGAATAAATTTGAAACTAATTGTTGCATAAAGATAAAAAAATATCTATACTAATTTTTAGTGGAATAAAACATAAATAAAATACAGTCACATTATAGAAAAAAATAATAATAATTCTAGGGAACCCAATTGGGAAAACCCTCTGCTAGCTGTAAAAATTTAAAATACTAACCATATTAGATTTTGAGACACCTTCTTCATGACCAAGTTCATAGATGCTTATTGCTTTCCATATTCATTTTCATAAGCATTAGGGTTGTTGTCTGTCAAATCAGAGTAGCTACAAAGTGTCTCTTTGATTTCAGAAAGAAGATCAAGATCAACTTCATCCAAGAATCCCCTAGAAAGGTCTTTTTTTAATTTTATTTCATCACATGCATCCATCATAATCATTGTTTTGTCTTCATTTCTTTCACAGTAATTTTCAATATTAGATGCAAAAGGTAATTTAGTATGATATAATCCTTAGGTAACCAACCTCAGACATATTGTTGGTTAATTTATGTTGTTTGAATTTTATTGAGTTTGATGTTTATCATGAAACTACTAGAAGCGTACTAGAATGGGTAAGTTGATTATCTTGATAGAAATGTTATGGTTTGATATAGTCCTTGAAAGGAACTTATATTTGATGGTAAAAATTTCACATTCCTTTCATTTATTTATCTTCACATATAACAAATATCTTTATGTTATAGACTCTAGCTAGATATATACAATAAATGCCACTCAGAAGTTGGATGCCATCATTTTGGAGCTTAAGCTTACTCAAATTACTTTTTTTTGAGTTGAAAATGTCATTAGATCTCATTATATCATCCATTGCAAACCATGAATCCAATTTACCTTTGTTTCAGTTAAATTTGTAATTAGATCTTGCTATATCATCTTTTGTAGAGAATGAATCAAATTTTTCATAGTCCATTTGCTTGAGGTATAACAAAGATACTTTAATTCATTAAACTTACTTTTCATATTCTATTCGCTGATTATGATTCTACAGGCCACATCTGCATTCAAAAAGGTGCATATTTAATGCAGTGTGGAAGGAGAGGGAAGCTTCAGTTATGTCCTTTCAAACTTTCTAAGGTATGTAATAAATTTTACAAAAATTCTCCATAGAATGTTGTGATTTAAATTTTTCTTTTAATAATGGATTATTTATGTGATCTCCCCTCTCTTACACACAACCAGAGTCTAGACATACATGTTTTTTTGGGATATGTGGACAATGGACAGATTTACGCTAACCATTTATCTAGAAATTTACACTGTAGAAGATCAAGCATTTACAGTTGAATATTTCCTTGCCACTAAATTAGAGTTGAAGAGTCAGACTCCTATTTTTCAGGAATATACCTCACTTTTAAATCAATTTATTGCTGACTCTGTATAGACCTTCCATGGGAGGGCAAAGAGTGATCACTACCATTGCTTAATCTTTCTGCAGACCAAGTAAAGATTTCAAATGTGTATAAATTAGTGGCTCTGTTATAGAAATTTTTGGGCACTGCACCCCAATCATAAATGTCCATAAAATGAGGGCTCATAAGTCCCTAAAAGTTTTGCTTCACTACCTAAAGGAACAAGTTCAGCTGATTACATCATCCCCCAGAAGTTCTCCACAGAAAACTGCTCAGAAATGGTCAAAACTTGACCATACTGAATGCCCAGTGCAAAGAGTGCGATGCATATCACCTTCCCATTGTAAAGGGTGTGATGCATACTAGATGGCCCCTCTGTAGGGTGCGATGGGCGAGAATGGACAAATGGCAGGGACAATTTGCGAGGTGGAAGATCATAGAATCTTCTAGAAACTTCCCCTCTGACACTTGGCTCTCTGATTTCAACTAGGGATGAGTAAGAGATCATCAATCTCCAAGCGGAATCAAGATCTATCAGAGAGAGGACACTAATCAAAATCCCAGAAGCTGACTCACCCCCCTACAATCATCTATATATGGATCCCTCATCATAGAGATCCAGGGGCTGGAATCTTGTATCTTGTAGAGAAGTGCTGTTGGTTTTCTGGTGTAAATTCATAGTGTTGGGTGATATAAGCTTTACTTGAGGTGAAGAAGGGCTTTCTTGTTGGAGGATGATGCTGGGTCAGAACAATTGGTTGTAATCCTCTTTCTATTCTTGATATTAATAAATCTATTCAAGTTTTCCTCCACATTCGTGTATGTTTGATTGTATATGCATTTGTGTGGTTAATACATATCTGATCTTGTATTCTTTATGAATATAGATTTCTATTCTTTGATACTATTGTGCTGCTTTGATTCCACAGGTGCCCTCTGAAGCTGTGTAGACAAAGAAGGAGCGGCAAAGATCTATCGAGAAGGAGAGGAACTGAGCAAGGAACCAAGTGCAAGACAAAGGTTGGTGTCCCCTGTTCCCCTCTTATCTATTTTTCATAAAGGAAAATGAAAGTAGTTTTAACTTGTTTGTTTCTAAGATAGCTACCATAGTGGGAATAGCAGCTCTAAGTGGGCACTATTCCCAGTAACAAAACGGCGACTCCGCTGGCGAGCGAATAGATTGTTTGTTAGTCTATTTTTTGATTATTTTATAAAATTACAGACGGAGCCTGAAGTCAAGCCAGCTAGCCTTCGAACTGCATTTTCTATGCAAGTGCAAAGTAGATCAATGATGCTTCAGTCTATCTCTGGGTTTTGTTTATAAATTGAACAATCAATCTACAAACACTCTAATTGCCCTAAGTGGTGGCTCTAGTAACCTCCTTACATCAACCCCCTGTGATTTATATTTACTGAACATCACTTACTCGGCCTAAATCCCTGAACTGAACTGAAAATTGTGATCAAAGACTGGATAAAAGTCTCACATTGGTACCATCGCACCCCCCCTCAAGGCAGTCTATATGCATCGCACTTCCCGTGTGTATTAGGTGCGTTGCATACTGGATTCCCTGTGTGACAGGTGTGATGGTCAAGGAAGGTTAACTTTACCTTCAGACTTTCGTTTTTTCTTCACTATTTTCAGTTCTCTTCAGGAGTTTTGCTGTCTGTGGTCAGTATATCTCTGTGGAAACCCTCTTCTCTTCCATCATTCCGCCTCCATTGTGCCAAGAACTGTAAGTGTTTTTGTGTATTGTGCGCCATTTCCAGTTCTCTTTTACAAAGAAGTAGCATAATCAAACCGCCATTCCTTGATCTGAAAGAGTCGCAAGTGTCGTTTTCAGTCATAGAAGAGAATCCCATTATTCTTAATAGTCAATTGTACTGTTACTCTTGTGTGTGATTTGAATTAGTAGTTTTTCGAGTGTCGAAAACAATTTTCATTTCGAAATCGAAAAATGTCGTCCTTATCTTCATTTCATTTTGAAAAAAAAAAATTAGTATTGTTGCTTTGGAAAATAATTCAAATTTGCACTTAGCATTCTTCTTGTCATTCATACTTAAGAAGGCTGAAAACAAATACATGGATGTGCATTTGTATTTAGACTGCTTGGTTTGATTTAGGACAATGCATTTAGTGTGTGCTCTGTGCTCTTTGTTGAAAGACCCTCAGTTATCTTTCCTTAGTAGCTAGGATTTTCATTGCCAAAAGAAGATTAAACATCTGTTTATCATCTTAGAGTGCATTTTAGGAATTGTATACACATCACGCGGTGAACCTGAAAGGGAAATTTTTAAACAAGATCAACTATAAAATAAATTTAATGAATCTAAAAATGATTTGGAACCTAACGCACAACATCTAGAAGTCTAGGCTAGAGACATATCCTGGCGTCGTAAAACCTGGTAACTGTTGTTTTCATTGTTGGTTGGGTGATTCCTCCACTTTGAGATGACAAGTGCCAGTACGGACTTGTGCTCCCATGTACCATCGAGTATATATTGGGAGACCATAATAGGCTATCCTTTATCCTTAGGAAGTTGTGTCTACCGCCCTATCAATCGCAATGCACTGAACACAACATTCGGGAAGATTGACTACCGTACTGTAAAAAGTATTCTGCAGTTTTGCGATTGGTTTGGTAATCCCTCTGCCTAGATTTCTAGAGAAGTCTCTTTCATTCCTTTTCAGACTCCTTAAAGGAAAGGTCCATCTGAGCACTTGTCACTTCAGGCTCATTAAAAATCGAAGGCGACTAGAGTCATCTTTTGTTTTTTCTCGACTCTTAAAAATTGAAAAAACAAGTTGTGTCGAAGCGTCTAAAATTTATTTTAATCGGAATAACATCACTAATTCCGTCACTGGTCTTTAGGTTGATAAAAATGGAGTCTACCACCAAGGATTTCCCCCTGGAAGAAATCCTAGTCCTTTCTCCTCTTGGGGAGATGTTGGTGCACCCCATATGGCCACATTGTCACTTCCAGGGTTGACGATTGATTTGCCCGTATGGCTCTTCTCTACCTATGTCGTTCAGAATACCGTAATTCCTGAACAGTCAAGTCAGCAACTAGGTGACACTAGAGTTACCCCCCAACCTTCCACTTCATCCGTTTATCCCTCTCCTCCTTCCTCTTCACTTGATGAAGCTGGTAAAGCTAAATATCAAGTAACTAAGAAGAAGAAGCAGAAAGAGAAAAAGGAAAAGAAGAAGAAGGAACCAAAAGCAAAAGGGGGCAACCATGTGTCGTCTAGCGAAAATCCTCACACCGCACTGTCTAAACCTAAATCTCCATGTGTCATTTGCAAAGGAGATCACTATCATCGAGATTGTCCCTACATCCCTCATATCTTAAGGGGCTGTTCTCCTCATTTGCACAATTCGGTGTCGTCAACATCTGATGATCATGTTGAAAGTACACCGTCAACCAGTGAAAGCGAAGTATCTGGACAAAAAGGGAATCACAAATTTCCTTGTAAACTATGTGAAGGCGATCGCGCCATCCACCATTGTCCCTTCCTAGACAAAGCCAAAAGAGTTTTGGATGACCGTCCTGCTTCACCGCGACGGCTCCCTCCTAGATATAAGAAACTCTTTCCAAGTCCACCACTAGTTGAAAATATGACTGACACACCATTGTGGTTGGTCAAAGCATCTATCATTGAAAACGAACCCTCTAAATCCATACCTGAAGAAATTCAAAAAGGTCGAGGTGGCAGTTGACCCGGTTTTGCCTTCAGAGGGATCATCTTCGAATGATACCATCACTGAAGAGAAAGAGAACGACACCGTTCAAATTCTTTTCATAAACACAGACTCCGATGAACTTGGGGGCAGTCCACCCGTTCCTTTACCGCAGGAAGGAAGTTCATCAGAGTCGTATCCGGCCGTCTATTCAGTCCCACCTCCGAGCAACCTAGTCATTTCCTTCGACTGGAATCTACTAGGCAGACCCCGTTTACCAGCTAGTGTACCATTTTGAATCATTGTACAAGCTTACAAAATGGTCATGGTTGGTACCACCATAGATGAAGGGGCTTCTGTGAGTATCCTTTCCTCAACTACTTGGAAAGAACTTGGTTTTCCATCGCTTCTGCCTAAAATGAGAAATCTGATAGGCTTTGACAAAGGAACTAGTCGACCGTTAGGGATCCTTCCCAATGTGCCCATTACTTTGAGAAGGAAAACCATTCACATGAACGTGATGGTAGTCCAAGGACCACTAGATTATAATCTACTCCTTGGACGTGACTATATTTATTGCTTGGGAGCCTTCATCTCCTCACTCTTTAGAGTAATGTGTTTTCCGCATGAAGGGAGAATGGTCAAGCTCGTAGACCAGCTGACATTCCCCGGTTCACACATGGAAAATAGTCAAATACCATCCCTAAATGGTCTTTTCATGTAAGGAATGTCTCATCGATCTCCAGTCCATCCACCTGATGAGCGCGAGTGATTCAGGAGGATATGGCTGAAACCCAGGGGGCATGCACCCTGGCCTGCTTCGGCAGGGAAACTCTAGGTATAAAGTAGGTTTCTGCGAAGAAAAATGACTGGTCTAGCACCCGTGCTTACAGGAAAAGGTAGTTAGACCAGAATAAGATTCCCTCGTCAAGGTTAGGAGGTTGGGATTTAGAACCACCCTAGTCTAGATGGACTAAGCCAGGAAGTGTTTCTATCTGTAACGTGGATGGAAACTATCTTGCGAAAGTAAGAGCTTCTATATGGCAACTTGGAAATTTTTCATTATACCTGGGGGCATGCAAACCTTTTTGCATGCAAGCGAAGATCGACCATTTATTTTTTAAATTTGTAGGTCCTCTAACCCTTTAAACTCGTAGGATTGGTCATTTCCTAGCTTGCATAAAGAAAGGATCTGGGGCAAAGCTTTAAAAGGTGCAAGCTGCATAAAAAATGCCATCTTAGATGAGATATCCTTATTATATGATTGGCACGAGCAGTTTTAACGCGGAATTCAAGCTCGTTAAAAAATAAACATAAGTAGTGAGAAAATGTTTCCCCCGGAGTTTAAGCTCATTAAAAAATGAACCGATCCCCAGTAAATAACCATTGTGAATGCATTATCATTAGCTTTTGAGCCTTGGTCGTGTTCTCATCATCACCTCCACTCTGTTTTAGCCGATCATTCGCCTCCATTTGATTGTCTACCCCTTTTGAGGAACATGTGCGAAGAGTGATTCTGTTAGCCATTCCTGTGACACTTTCGTGATTGGAAAATTCCAAACCTTACCTAGAATCAGCCGCTACCTCAAATCATCACTCGTTCCTTGGAAAACGAGTATCCTTTAAGCTCTTTTAAACTAACTCATAAAATATGAAACGATTGCTGAGTGATTGGCCTCTCTAGCTCATTAAAGTCATCGGAAGTGCTATCCCTCCTCTAAGATTTTAATTTTTTTGGACTTGAGGGATTATTACACAAAACGATCGAGCGCTTGTCTTGTTCGGCTCATTAAAACTATCGAAAATTCATCCCTTTCGTATTAT